>JAJOZX010003561.1:27500-47500 GCA_023014485.1 Bathynomus jamesi | reverse complement strand
CCATTCCTTTGTTTTTAAATCTATACCCTTTTCTTTTTCAGGGTTTGGTGGTGGTATTCTGATATTTGTTCTGTGTAATTTCTAGCTCCCTAGCTCAAGTATGCCATTGACAGTGGAGCAGAAGACAAAAGTAGTGTCTCTGTGGTATGAGACGAAATCATATGTAGAGACCCGCCGGAGGTTCTGCCGGGAATTCAATCTCAGAACACGTGTTGGACCAACAAATTGTGACATTCAACGTGTTGTGAAACATTTTGAGGACAAGGGTACAGTGCACAACCAGAGTAAGGGCAACAGTGGCAGGCCAGCATCAGTAACCAAGAGCCAAGCCAACATCGACGTCGTGCGGGATTCTGTAGTGGACAGTCCCAAGAAGTCCCACCGCCGGCGCTCCCAGGAGCTGGGCATCAAACCAACATCAGTCTGGCGTATCCTCACTAAGGAACTGAAGCTTTTCCCGTACATCATCTCTATTAGGCATAAACTGACTCAAGATGACATGAGAAAGAGAGTTCACATGTGCAATTGGCTCAGTGACAGGATGGAGCGCTACTCAAACTGGATCAACCTGATCTGGTTCAGTGATGAAGCCCATTTCCATTTGAGCGGTGCCATCAACAACCACAATAACATTTTCTGGGGCGCAAAACCACCTGAGGAGATCACTGAAAGGTGCCTGAAAGGGCCTAAGGTCACATGCTTCTGCGCCTTCAATGTCAGATGGGGAATGCTAGGGCCATACTGGTTTCAGGATGACCTGGTTTATGCAGGATGGTGCCAACCCGCATACAGCTGGTGACACCATCACTATCATGCGGCAGCTCTTCAGAAACCGCCTCATTTCCCTGGGTACCGCTCATGACTGTGCACCCCATAGCCCAGACTTGAACCCTCTGGACTACTGGTTCTGGGGGGCTGCCAAGGACTCTGTCTACGCCAACCGCCCTGCCACACTAGACGATCTGAAGCAGAAGGTATCAGACTACCTCCAGGAAATGCCCCCTGAGACCTGGAGGAAAGGTGGACAGAAATTAGGAGTCAGGATCAAAGCCTGTCTGAACCGCGGTGGGGCACACATCGAGAACGTCAATTACAAGGATTTTGCTTAATTCCATTATGCTTAACTGCATTTTGCTTAATTTTGCTTAAACTTACTGCCAAAAAAATATCATTTCATAAGCTTTCAAAAAATGTTTTGTTCACGTTCATGAGGTTTCTAGTTCTTTGTAAATAAACGTTTAAAACTGTATAACTCTTTTTGAAACGCCCTGTATATATATATATATATATTATATATATATATATATATATATATATGTTACGTTTGTTAAGTTTGAACGACGGTTCAGGATCGACCTGCGGTCGACCCCTCTGCAGCATCCCGCCTCATTTGCGGGACTTGGTGAAGGAGGGAATTGCTCTCTGATCTCCTCCTGCCCTCGTAGCCAGCCACGCATGGCTGGTCAGGGACTTTGCACAAGAATCTGTCCAGCTGGTTCTTGAAGTTATTCAGGTCGGTGTGCTGGAGATTCCTCACTTCTTTTGGAAGGACACTGAAAAGCTTTGGGCCCCGTATTCTGAGGGTATTTTCCATCCTCGTTTTCATGGCTCCTTGTCCCACCGCAGCTGAGACCGTACAATATCTGCCTCTTCTCTCATTCCAGTTTGTTTCTATTTCATTTCTGAGGTTAGGGACAGAGCCCTCAAGTATTTTCCATATGTATATTATTGTGTACCGCTCGCGCCTTCTTTCAAGAGAGTAGAGTTCCAGGGATTGTAGTCGAGACCAGTAGTCTACACCTTCCGTTTCCTCTATCTTCGACGTAAAAGTCCTTTGTATAGCTTCAATGCTCGCAATGTCTCTTTTTCTGTGTGGGCTTGTGAGTACTGAGCAATACTCAGTTATTGGTAGGACTAGACCAGTGGTCGGGGAACAGGGGTAAATTACCCCAAATGGGGTAAATTTAAAAATTTTGGGGGTAATGCGTGCGGTATGAGAGACACTTCCCTCAGAGCCTCAGTCGTGTGTATGGTATCATGAAACAAAGAGGTGCGTTTAGTGCTTGACACTTTGTGCTGATATTTTTTTCGTATATTTTTATTTTATTTTGTTACATAAATGTGGCGTTATTCTAAATTTTAGAATATTACGAATTTACGTCCTGATTTTGATGTTGTATCAAAAATGAAACAGCATCATTTTTCCAAAACCTGAAGTGGAGATGTTTTGAATGAAATTCTTCAGTTCTTCAATCCTTTTTACTAATTTTGTTTGTGTGCTATTCTTATGCCAGCATGTGTAGCTTTTTTTTATTTCTCCATAATAATGGATCCAATAAACATTTTTTGAATTTGAATTTTTTGTATACCATATGCAACAATTTTAAGAGCAATTGGCTTGTTTTTGTTTACTTTGAAGTCTGGGGGTAATTTCATTTTACTCAAATAGATTTTTGGGTAATACCCAAAAAAGTTCCCCGACCCTTGGACTAGACTCTTCCATAATTTGAGCATGATGTTTGCTTTTCTGCTGCGGAAGCTCCTCCAGATGATTCCCATTATTTTTCTAGCCGTTGTGATTTTGATTTTATAGTGCTCTCTGAATTCTGCATCCGACGACATTATTACTCCAAGATCCCTGACTTGTGGATTTGGTGTTATCTGTTTGGCTTGCGGAGTTTTGTACCCTTTTTTCTGTAGCTCTTTGTTATTACCATATCTTAGAAGTTGGAATTTTTCTTCGTTGAACTTCATATTGTTGTCTTCTGCCCACTGGAATAATGTTTTGTAGTTTTCTTATGTCATCTTCGTTCAATATTTCCTTACGTATCTTTGTGTCTTCTGCGAAGCATGATACAATACTGTCCTTAATATCTGCATCAATATCTGCAATCATTATTATGAACAGCAAGGGAGCTAATACTCAGTGGCGTATCAAGGGAGGGGCGAGAGGGGCGACCGCCCCGAGCGGCACTTCCCGAGGGGCGGCAAATTACTGTCAGGCGGGCGCAGTATGCAAAATTTTGGGTTTTTATGTTTTAAAATGCAAACCTCCAAAAAATTATATCTCATCATTGTCGCGCGTTATTTGTGTACAAAATATCCATGGTTTTTATGAAAAATCATCATTAAATGCTATATATGCCACCTCAATGCCACTATTTCCACAAATAGTTGCGTTAAATTTTCACATCGGAAAGGTTGCCAGCCCTATTTTTCAGACTTTCCCTATATTATTTAGGTTAGGCTTTGCATTCTTTGAGCTTTGATGATGTTAATAATTAATGGTTGTTTTATTTTGCAGATACCCTACTGAATTAGCAAACATGAGCAAACGACAGAGACTTAGTGGTGCTACATACAAGAATCTTCGCGAAAAAAAAGAAGAGGAAGGCAAGCGTGCTGCTAAGCGATTTCATCAGTTAATGGGATTCTCAGACACACCTTCAGTGCCTTCTGGGAAGCAAGGAGATCAACCGCAATGTGATATATCTTTAGAGATAGATGTTCAAGCGGCAACTTCAAGTGAACCCCCAAATAATCAGGATCAACCCTCATCTACATCACAAAGTCACCCACCCACCCATCACCCACAGAGTCTGTTTAACGATTCTGGCAACTGGCCCGTTCCAATGACGGACAATTTGAGAATCGAACTCATTAAACGTGGACCATCACATTTGAAAAACATGAATGGACCCTTTCCAGCTAATTCAAACAATAGGTCAATGTCAAAAGTTTGGTATTTCAAAACTTTGGAAAATGGCGAAAAAATTGAAAGGTCATGGCTAATCTTCTCACCTTCAAAATGTAGCTTGCATTGCTTTTGCTGTCGTCTCTTCAACAACATCTCCAGTGCATTTGGAAAGAAGAAGGATTTTTTGCCTGGAGGAAACTGAATCCAAGAGTACCTGAACATGAAAACAGTCCATATCATACCCGATGCTTTGAACAATGGAAAGAGTTGTCTATGCGCCTTCAGTTGAATGCTACAATATATAATGCACATCAGTTGCAAATAAAACATGCTACTGCTAAGTGGAAAGAAATACTGAGACGAATTTATGACTGCATCATGTTCTTGGCAAAACAAGATCTTGCATTTCGAGGGCACCGAGAGAACTTAAATGAAGAAGCTGGGCTAGCTGGCAATTCTGGAAACTTTTTGGAGTTAATAAAACTAATGGGCAAACATGACCCAGTAATTAGGGAACATCTTACAAAAATACGAATGACTGACAAGATATCCACTACGTATTTGTCACCTAACATTCAAAATGAGTTCATCACACTAATCGGCTGTAATGTTCGAAAATGTATAATTGATAATGTGTCTAGTGCAAAGTACTTTGCAATAATTTTCGATAGTACACCAGATATATCGCATATTGATCAGATGTCTCAGGTAATTCGCTATGTGTCGATTAAAGATGGTAATGTAGAGGTGAAGGAATCCTTCGTTGATTTTATTAAATTAGAGGGGAAGACTGCTGAGGCAGTTACTGATCTCATTGTCACTAAGCTCCGTGAGGATGGGCTGGATATCCAGAATTGTTATGGTCAAGGGTATGACAATGCTGCTACGATGGCAGGTATTCATCTTGGAGTTCAACGCAGAATTCTTGATGTTAGCAAACACGCTGTTTTCATTCCTTGCAATAACCACTCGCTGAACTTGGCTGGAGTTCATGCCGCGGGACTGAGTCCTAATGCTGTAACTTTCTTTGGAACAATTGAACGAATTTTCGTCTACTTTTCTTCCTCTACTCATCGTTGGGATGTCTTAACAAAACATTCCAAAATCACTGTCAAGCGAGTCTCTGATACGCGGTGGAGTGCTAAGTATGATGCTGTTTCTAGTCTTAAGAAGAACTTGACTCACGTTGTTAGTGCCTTGGAAGAACTGAGTGAAGGGGTCTCCGAAAATCTGAACACAAAGGGCGATGCTAAAGCTCTGTTGACCTCCATCATGTCATACATATTCATTGTGTACTTATTTTTCTGGGATCCAGTGCTGAAAGAAATCAGTGATGCTCAGCTATATTTTCAAAGAAAGGGACTTGCTTTGGACCAGTGTGCATTAAAAATGAACTCTTTATCCGTGTTTTTAATTAATGAACGAGAGGCAGTAGTATCAAACGCTGCAGATGCCGCCGAAGAGTTCTGTAATGAAATGGATATCAGTATAGACCGCAGAGTCAGGAGACGGAGAAGAATGCCTGGAGAGCAAGCTCGTGATGCTGGATTGACCGTGCAAGAGGATGTACGCAGAGAATTTTTTGAAATCATGGATCGTTTATAGCAGAAATTGAAAAACGCACAGTTTGTCTTAAAAACATGAATGATCGCTTTGAATTTCTGTCTCCTTCGTACCTTTTGAATCAGTCCAAAGATGAAGAAATTAATACCAAGGTCAATAATTTTTCTTCCATCTACAATGACATTAATCCAGGAAGTCTACTGGAAGAAATAAAGCGTTTGCCCAGACATTTGCTCAGTTTCGAAAGCATAAGCGTCGACGATGATCCAAAGAACTGGGATATGTTAAAACTACTTCAGTGGATCGTTAAATGGGATCTAGTGGAATCTTTGCCTCATATAACAATTGCCCTCCGGATCTGTCTAACTACATGCATGTCCGTGGCAAGTTGCGAACGAAGTTTCTCGAAACTGAAACTTATAAAAACTTACCTCAGGTCAACTATACTGTAAGTCAATCTAGACTGAGCAATTTGGCGATTATTTCAAATGAACGCGAAGTTGCAGAGACAATGGACATAGAAAAAATCATTCATGAATTTTCTGTTATGAAAGTCCGAAAATTTAACTAGGCATTATACATTATATAGTTATTGTTAAAATTATGTAGTGTATTATGTACGGTACATTATGTAGTATTGTTAAAATTGAAGTTGCTTTATTTAAGTTTTTCTTCCAATAAAAGTTTTGTTTAGAAGTGTATTTTTGTAAAGGAATTGTTTTTAAAATTGAAAATTGTTGCAGGGGGGAAGCGGCGTTGGCATTTTCGCCCCGAGCGGCAAAAGGTATTGGTACGCCTCTGCTAATACTGTCCCTTGTGGGACAGAGCTCACGACTTCCGATTTAACTCTGTTTACCACCACTCTTTGCGTTCTTTGCGTCATGAAATTAAATATCCACCTTCCTAGCTTTCCAGTAATTCCTGTATCCTTAAGTTTGTATGCTATGATTCCATGGTCACATTTATCGAAGGCTTTAGCAAAGTCAGTATATATTACATCAATGTTTTGTCCTCGACACAATGTTCCTAATATTTTCTACTTGTGGTCTAGTAGCTGTGACAGGCATGATCTACCCGTCCTGAAGCTATGTTGATTTGGGTTGTATAAGTCTTTTTCTTGTAGGTAGTAGGTAGTTTTGCCTCTAATTATGCGTTCAAAACACTTTATAAGGTGTGAGGTGAGAGCCACTGGCCGATAATTTTGGGGCATTGCTCTGTTACCACCTTTAAATAGGGGGGGCAATGTTTGCGTTCTTTAAGGGGAGTGGAATTTGTCCTGTGTCGAGTGATTTCCTCCATAGTAAGTATAGCGGTTTTGCAATACTCTCTTTGCATTTCTTCAGAAATGTGGCACTCCATGTGTCTGGCCCTGGCGCTGAATTGTCTCGCATCTGTGATTAGGCCGTAATTACATCTCCTTCCGTGAACTCGAAGTCCATTAATAGGTTTGTGCCGGGATTTGTTCTTGGTTGATCTGTATTAATGTCGAAAAACTCGTCTGGGTTTTCCACTTCCATCTCGGACTTAGGGGGTGTTAAACACAGATTTAAATTGTTCCCCAAGCAGTTCACTTATTTCTTTCGGGTCATTTGTGTATTCGGCCTCCCCGTCTATCAACGGTCCAATACTCTCCTTACACTGCATTTTTCCTTTTCGCAAAAGTGTAGAAGTATTTTGGGTTATTTTTTATGTTTTCTGCCACCTTGTTTTCCTCCTCGTTTGTCTTATGTATGAATGTTTGCTTTAGGTCCATTTCTATTTCACCAAGTTTTCTCTCTAGTTTGAATCTCTTTGCATCAGTTCTGCATCTGTGGAGATGTTTTACGGTTTGTCTTCGTTGCCTGAATAGTGTCCTGATTTTCCTCTCAAGCTTGCTACGTTTTCTTTCCTGTCTCTCTGAAATATGTTTCAGTATTATTGGTTTGGTTTCCGTCTCTATTATACATAGTATTTCTTGTGGAGTCTTCTCGTGTAGTAGCAATTCCCAATTTACCTCCTTTAAATCTTTATTTACGTTTTCCCAATTTACTTTCTTTGAATTTATGTTTAAGCCTTCAAATATTCCATCTGCCTCTCTAGAATGCGTTTTCGGACCTCTGGGTGCTAACTTCAGTTGTATATCGATGAGGTTATGGTCGGAGAACTTTGTGTGCGTTACTTTTTTATTTATCATTATCTCGTTGTTATTTGTCCAGATTAAATCCAAAACGTTCTCCTTTCTCGTGGCTTCACAGATTTCCTAGGTAAGGGCGCAATGTTCCATAATATCTAATAGCAGTGTTGCTTGGGTTCTGTCATCTTTAGTAATTTTGCCATGAAACTTCTCAACATATATAACTTCGTCATTTTTCTTCCGTGATATGAATGGGAAATTAAAATCTCCCAAAATTAGAATATTTGTTGCTGGAGTTTCAAGTAATTTTAATATGTTTTCTATTTCATTTGTAGCAAATTGGAATTCACTTTTTGTGGTGTTTGGTGGTCTGTAGATGTTCATAATGGTTAGGTTCAGTTCTCTTACTTCTAATATAATAACTTCAACTGTGCTGTTTGATTTCTTTACCCTCATTTCACATGTGTAAGTGTTTTTCGCGTAGATACAACACCCTCCTCCTCGTCTAGCCACTCTATCTGCTCTGTATATGTTGTAGTCCAGCAATGCTATTTCAGTATTCTCGATGCAGTTTTCACAGCCTTTTTCGCACTTATGTAAGTGTGTTTCCGTTAGGCATATGATATCTATGCTGGTTTCCGTAGCTAAATTTTGCAAGTATTGTAATTTGCAGTCTGCATGGTCCGTATAGAGGCCTTGTATATTTGTGTATAATACATTTACCGGGTTTCTAATCTTGTGTTCGATTCTCCTAAATGATGGTCGTTTTCTGGTCGATGTCGGTTCCTGTTTGGTGTTATTGGTTGGGCCGCTGCATTTGGGAGTATTGGGGTTGCGGCCTGTGATACCACTGTTGTTGCTGTATTATTGGTGGCTGGTGTTGAATAGGAGAGTGATGTGCTTAATGTTGTGCTGCATATGTTTGCGGCGTTCTGTCTCTCCTTGTTCGAAGGGCAAGCTGAGATTTTATTATCCTCATTTCTTCTAAAAAATATGTTTCATTACTCTTGCTATTTCTTCTATCTATATATATATATATATAATATATATATATATATAAATACCTTACATTACAACCTTACAAAGGTTCCGCGCGATGATTTCTCATTTCGCGAAGGTCAAGCTTGTCGCCCCTCCTCTCGAGTTGGCCTGGTGAAGTAGTGAGTTGGATTCTTGCGCTCTCCAACTCACATAGCCAGGTACGCCCGGCTCATCGGGGATTGTTCTGAGCCAGGCGTCTAGTCTTCTTTTGAAGATTTCCACTGCAACTCCCTTCATGTTTCTGCGGTCTTTGGGCAACTGATTAAACAGTTTTGGTCCTCTCACTACAAAACTATTTTCTTTCAGGGTTAAGGATGTTCCCTGTCTCGCCTTCAATTTGGGAATACGACACAGTCTACCCCTTCTACTTTCCATCGTTGTTTGGGGAGTTATGGGATTCAGAGTAAGATTAGGGACTAGTTTCTCCATTATTTTCCAAGTGTAAATAATGGTGTATCTCTCTCTTCTCCTTTCCAGTGAATATAGGTCTAGTTCTCGTAACCTTTCCCAGTAATTTAGTTCTTTGCACCCATTGATCTTGGCTGTGAAGCTTCTTTGGATCCCCTCCTGCTGTCTAATGTCTTCTTTTTTATATGGGGAAGTTAGGACCGAGCAGTATTCTAATTTGGGTATGATCAGGGTTTTCAGTAGAGGAATCATTACATTCCTATCCCTTCGTTTAAAGGTTCTCAATATCTGACCCGTTATTCTCTTTGCTCTGTTTACTGCTATCTTATTTTGTGTTTCAAATTTCGCATCATCTGTCATTACAATCTCTAAATCTTTTGCTCTGGAATTTCTCTGAATTTCCTGTCCATTTGGGGTATAATATTCCATGCACTTTAGGTCTTCTCTTTTTCCGTACCGTAATAGCTGAAATTTCTCGGTGTTAAACTTCATATTGTTGTCTTCAGTCCACTTGTAGATTTTGTTTATGTCGGTTTGTAGAGATCCTATGTCTTCTGGGTTTCTTATTTTTCTACTGATCTTTGTGTCATCCGCAAAGGATGTTACTGTGCTGTCTCTGGTAACGTCCTCATCTATGTCAGTTAGCATGATTATGAAGAGTAGTGGAGCTAATACTGTTCCTTGTGGTACTGAGCTGAGGACCTCTGATTCTGATGAAGATACTCCTTGTACTGTAACGACTTGCCTCCGCTCACTAAGGAAATTATATATCCATTTCCCTACTTTTCCTGTTATTCCCATATATTTCAGTTTATGTATTATGATTCCGTGGTCACACTTGTCGAACGCTTTAGCAAAGTCTGTGTATAGTACATCATAGTTTTCATTACTTTCAAGTGAATCAATAATGTTGTTGTAGTGTTCCATTAGTTGTGATAGGCATGATCTGCCTGATCGAAACCCGTGTTGGTTATCATTGAATTTTTTCTGAGTTTCCAAAAAGTCATAGATTTTCTGTCTAACTATTCTTTCAAATATTTTAGTGAGATGAGATGTAAGCGACATTGGCCTATAGTTTTTGGCCTGGGATCGATCTCCTCCTTTATATATTGGGACAATGTTCGCGCTCTTCAGGATGCCCGGTATTTCTCCCGTGTCTAATGATCGTCTCCATATCCAGTATAGGGGCTCAGCGATTGCATTCTTGCAGTTTTTGATCAGTGTGGGCATTCCATTTATCCGGTCCTGCCGCTGAGTGTGTTTTAGTTTCCCTATGGCTTGTGTAATATCATC
Organism: Bathynomus jamesi; assembly: GCA_023014485.1. Classification (NCBI taxonomy): domain Eukaryota; kingdom Metazoa; phylum Arthropoda; class Malacostraca; order Isopoda; family Cirolanidae; genus Bathynomus; species Bathynomus jamesi. The sequence goes on along the minus strand of JAJOZX010003561.1, from coordinate 37,385 downwards.
CGTCGTAAAGTCGAAATCCGTTATACTTTCCCCTTGTGGTTCTTCTTCAAAGAACGCGTTTCTATCGCAAATCAATTTGTCAGTTTTTGGGATACTGAAAGATGATTCATACTGAGCTTTTAATATTTCAGATACTTCTGTTAGATCATCAGATAAATCACTGTTCTCATTTTTTAAAGGTCCGATAGTCGCTTGGTTTTTCGACTTTCTTTTTGCGAAATTATAGAAGTACTTTAAGTTAACCTTTATCGCTTCTATAGCGTCATCTTCTTCTTTTTCTGTATGCTTCTCGATTTGTTCCTGTATGACGACATCGATACTTTGTAGTTTATCATTTAATATTTTTCTGATGTTGTTATCTTTACAATTACTTAATTTTGCAGTCACTCTTTTTCTCTTTCGGAACAATGCCCTCTTTTGTCTTTCGAACCTGCTTCTCTTTCCTCTTTGTTGTATCTTTGGGACATGTTTTTCCACAATTTCTAACGTCTTCTCCTTTAACGTCATTAGCATCTCTTCCGTTGTCTTGGCCTCGAAAATGGTTTTCCAATCTATTACTTCCATGCTGGATGTCACATCTTCCCAGTTTATAGCTTTGGAGTGAAAATTAAAAATTTCGAATTTGCTTCGTTCTGTTGTGCGTGTTCTTTCCTTTCCTGTTGCCTTTATATTAGTTGTTATTTCAATGATATTGTGGTCTGATATCATAGTTGGGGAGATTTCTACATTATCAATTAGATTACTGTTGTTTGTGAATACCAAATCTAGGCAGTTGTTTTTTCTTGTGTTTTCTGTTATTTCTTGCGTTAACATAAATTCATCAGATAAAGCTAGTAGCATTTTTACCTGCTCCTGGTCTTCTCGTGTGCCCCCCTTATCCTGGTGGATACATATATTTTTTTCTATCCTTTTATATTTCATGAATGGGAAATTAAAATCACCACAGAGAAAAATATTTGGGTTGGAGAGTGTAGATCTTTTACTAAGTTTCTTACCTCTGTAATGGAATCTGAAAATTTTGAGGTTGGAGTGTTTGGGGGTCTGTACATTACAATTAGTACCATATTTAATTTTTCAATTTTTGCTGCTACACATTCTACGTAGTTGTTTGAGGTACTTATAACCATTTCTGCCATGTGCCTTTCGCGTGTGTAAATAGCACAGCCTCCTTTACGTCTCACTGTTCTGTCGGCTCGGAGGATGTTATAGTTGTCAATTTGTATTTCTTTTTTGTCAATACAGGACTCACAATTTTCACAGTTCGCCTGGCAGTCCTTTAGATGAGTTTCCGTGAGGCATGCAAAGTCTGCTCCGGCTTCTTGCATGAGTCCTTTCAGGTATGCAACTTTGTTCGTGGACTGGTTTGATTTAAGGCCCTGTATGTTGGCTAGGATTATTTTTATTTTTTCTCTTTCTTTTTCGCATACAGGTGGTTCCGCTTTGTTTTCAGATGGGGGTGCCGGTTTCGTTGCCTGTGGTCCTCCGAGAATTTACCTCTTTTATCTTTGTCGGTACCTGTTGTCCCGATAACGCATGAAGTGTCTTTGTTCGTACCTTCTGTCCGGCTCTCGGATTTCTATATTTATATTTGTCAGCTGGTTTTGTAATTGCTGGAGAGTATTTAGCAGCTGAAATGTGTTGGCTGCGTCTAAAAAATTTCCACTCTTCTTTGATGTTCGTTTTTTCTGTTCCCTCGGTGCGTTCCTTTGAGGGTGGTGGTATCGGCATTTTTTTTTCGTATTTGCAACTCCCATATCTTTCATAAGTGTTGCAGACCGTAAGATGGTGGAACATGCATTTCTTATCAAACTTGCAATATCCACTTGTGTAATGCATTTTGCATAATGTGGGATGTGCATATATGCACTGCCCATCCCGATATCTGCAGTTTCCTTTCGCGTATACATATATTCGCGTATATATATATATATATATATATATATATATATATATATATATATATACAGGGCCGGATCTAGAAGTTGCGAGGCCCAAGGCAGATCTAGAAATTGCGAGGCCCTATGCCTATATATATGAAAATATGGACTTAATTATCGGTACTATACCAGCAATATTAGAATCCCGCATAGACAGAACTATGCCAGCACTTAAAAATTAAACCAAACCAAAATAATCACGCATGGAAATTGTATAAAATATAAATAAACCATACAAATAAGTATAAATTATAATATGAATCAAGATTTGTATCGAAAATATAAGACAATGATTTCTAAGATTTATATAATATTATAGGTAATGACTTTCCATAGTATACAAACGTTTTTCATATGTGATGTATAAGAGATGTTGACATTTCATTTTTTATAATAGTGAGCGATCGACTTATAAGGCTAAATATTAATGCTTTAATATTTGGTTCAGATGCTCCTTGAATATTACAGCAATGCTTTTCTACTTTTCTTCGAGCTAAACTCTTCAATTAATTGAGAATAATCTAAGGAATTTGTTATATCGTTTTCTATTGATAACATAGCTAATGATTGCAATCTCGCTTGAGACATGGTGGAACGCAAATATGTTTTAATAAGTTTGAGACGCGAGAAACTTCTTTCAGCCGAAGCAACAGTAACTGGGATGGTTAATACTATTCGAAGTGCAACATAAACATTAGGATAAATCTCACTTAGTTGTTTTTGCACTATATAAACAAAGGCATTTCCGAGATCTGTTTTCTCAGGTATAAACCTGCAAAGTACTTTAAGTTCTTCATAGAGTTCTAAATCATTAATATCACTTGAACAGAACGCGCAAAACGGCTAGAGCGAGGCCCCCTTTGGCGCGAGGCCCTAGGCGATCGCCTAGTTCGCCTATAGCTAAATCCGGGCCTGTACATATATATATATATATATTATATATGTGTGTGTGTGTGTGTGTGTATATATATATATATATATAACAAGACGTGCTCAACACAGTCTAATGCAAAGAATTAAAAAATCAACCAACCCGATCATCCACGCTATCCATGAGTCCTGCCATTTATCCTCTAAGCTATGGACTTCCTGGTACGAAAACGTCTGTCTTAGCTCCACTTAACTTCGACAGTGCAGTTATTTCTAATCAATTGTATATATTTCTATCCTTAGTATATGAACTGTCATTGTATTAATAATATTTGTCATATGGACTATAGTCTGCCAATAAACCTTTTCATTTTCATTTCATTTTCATTTTCATATATATATATATATATATATATATATTATATATATATATATATATATATATATATATATAATTCCTATGTAATCAATATTCATTTTACATGAGAAACGAAAATCGCTTGAGCGAGTTTGGATAGAATTTCGATTTGTGCTTTCTATTGTGCTATTCTATTATGGTTGTCTTGCATTTAACCCTCGTCCCTAAATTTTATTAGATTATGCATACACATTGCATATAGCAGGATTGGAACCCGTAGTTGTACTTCTTAGTCCTTAATACCCACTCTTTGTCGCTATTCGTTTCTTTTAAATCCTCCCAATAATGACCTACACTGTACGTATGACATAATTTGAATAAATATGACGTAATAAAGTAACTTAATTCCCTTCACGTTTTCCATACCTTGAATACTGAATCACGTATTTAGTATGTGGATATCTTTCGTATTCAATGTACGGTAAATTCTTTAATAATAATAAAAACTTCATTCTCTATAAGTCATTATTTATATATATTGTGTCCTGTCTGGTGTTATGTAGTATAAATATTATTGTTCATTCATATATCCATGTCCTTTCTTGACCTTTATCTTTTGTTAATTTTATTAATTATTCATTCAGCTACCTATTGTCTACTGATGCCCTATCAACCTATCGGTCCATGTTTACTCGTGTCTATATTACGCACACAACTTATTGTGTTACGTACCGATATGTGTACAATACTTTGTGCATTCGTACATGTCCCCTGATGATCATGATTACGTACATAGTTATGTACATGTAAATACGTCCACATGTATTCCGTTTACTTTTTCTTTTATTTATTGAATTCCTCGCAAGACGGAAGTGTTTGAATTCTGCTAACCACAGCGGAAGCAGGCGCTTCTAAGATAAAAATGTGACTCTCGCTCTGATGCAAAATTTATAAAACATTATCATGCGTTATGTATCATGTGTGTCATGTTGTATATAAATATATACCGTATGTGCTCATGTACTTTGTGTTGTACTAATAACCATATATAAATATAAAAACACTAAGAATTGTAAGTGACTAATGTACTTAATGATGTAATTAATGTACTTAATGATGTAATGCACTTAATGATGTAATGTACTTAATGACGTAGTGAATGTACTTTAATGGAATTGTAATTAACGATAAGTGAATGTGAATTAATTGGTAATTATAATCATAATTGTAATAAACCCAAAATTACACCGTACTCAGTGGTGTACTTAAATTATACTAAATGTCCAACACGACATTATGTCGCCATTTAGAAATGTACAGTGCTTACAAGAAATCTCACGCCTCTGTCTCGCCCCAAGCTAGTCTGTTAGGTATAAAATCGGCGGTCCTTATGGCAGCGAAGGTGTGTTCGGATTGGTGCACATAATTGCTCTAACCCAATCAATGACGTCCATTATTACGTCACTTCTGCTACATTTTAGTGTTTAAAATACGAATGATTAAGAAGCAGAATGAGCAAGTTTCGGGATGTTGGGATGGTTATGGAGCAATCCTAGTCATCATAATATTAGCTGGGCATTACATTATACCGTCTCAATATATACTGTAGACTATAGAGAACGACTAATTCGGCAAATATCCCAAATCATGGCATGATACCTAAGTTATTTTGACGCAGGTCTAAATTATTTGCTCAAATGCAATTATTGATATTAAGTAATTGTTGGGAATTGTTGTCAATATTGTTGTTTGTGATACATATCCTACGTGAAGAATCTAATGACCAAATTCCTCAGTGAACCTCTCACGCGCTCGCATTTCGAGGAAGTCACGGTCGTCTCACTAATAGATAGTTTATCCATTGTTTTAAGTGGTAACCTATGAAGCGAACTATGTTAAACCTATTCCATCTTATGAAAGTCATTAGTCTAAAGCAAGACTGCTGGGCCGTGAATCAGAGAAATTTGCATTTGACTTGTTCATCGTAATTATTACGTAATATAGTATACTGTATGTAGTAGTATATAAGAGTTTATTGGTAGCATATCATATGACAATTCCCATAAACATGTGATGACCTCGATGTTGCCAGTTTTTATTTTTTTTCTGAAACTATTACCTTTTCATAGTTTGTTTCAACAATGCATATATTATCATCTCCACGAGCGTAGACATGCAAGAAAAGACTCTAACTAAGGATAAGTAAAGTTCTTTCATGGTCACAATATATACTTTTATAGATGTCAAACATAAAAATATAATAAATTTCTATATTAACAAATATATATTCGATACACATTTACGTCATGGCTTTAACATCAGTATTTCGTATAGCTTCCTCCAGCATCAATAATTTCTTGCAATCGTTGCGGCATAGAAGAGGCCAGATTGTAGGGAATGTTTGGTGTTCGGCGTAAGCTCTCCCAACTATTCCTCGTGTGAACTAAAAGTGCTTCAAATGTTCTTTCATTGCGTTGCTCCCATTCGTTAATCATTATTGCCCAAAGGTTTTCAATTGGATTCAAATCAGGAGAACGTGGTGGCAAAATTAGATTAATAATCTCTGGGTGATCTTCGTACCACGCTCTCACAACGTTACTCCAATGAATGGGACTGTTATCTTCCATTAAGTAAAATGGTTCCGGTGCTGGAACCAGATACGCACGAACACTGGGTAGCAGCACCTCTTTCAGTATCTGGCAATATTGCTGTCCAGTAAAGCGTTCATCTACTTGAGTCAATTCTCCGACACCATAGCCAGACATCCAGCCCCACACACCGAGATTGATGTGACCACTACGTTTGCTCGGGAAAACATTTCCTTCTTCATAGCGTTTTCCGCGCTGCCTCTAACAATGCAGGGAACCATGACTATCTGTTGAAAATGTTTTTTCGTCACAGTACACAACTTTTCTCCAGAATTCTTCCTCCTGCGGCAAGTATTGCAAGGCAAATCCCATCCGCGCCTCTTTATGCTCAATCGTCAATGCAGGTTTTATAGCTAGACGGCGAGAAAAATACCCTGCCTCGTGAAGTCTGTTGTTCACTGTATTTGCGCTACAACGAAGGTTCAGGTCTCTGTAAATATGCGTCGCTGGAACAAATGGATGCTCTCTGGCATGATTAACAATCGCAGCATCTTCCTCTTGAGATGTTGAACGCGGAGGACCAGACCTCGGCAAAGTAGCGATTGAGTTTTCTGCTTCATACCGATGAATCCACCATTCCACAGTGCTTCGATGAACGTCGTCGTCTTGATATTTCTCTTATTGGCACATCATATTCATGCAATGTCACCACTGCTCCCCGCATTGCCTGGGTCGTCTCGTGGTGCACAGACGGCCTTTCCATCTTTGTGTAAATGGCTTATGTGAAGCGTGCTGGGACGATAAAGGAAATGAGGATACCATGCACCCCTTCTGAAATTGATTTCGGTTGTGAAGGGTACCAACTAGTGTGTGGAAACCGGTATTTAAATACCGGTAAATACCGGTTTTGAAAATTGGCTATCAATACCGTTACCGAGACACCAATACCGGTTTTCTAAATTTTCCTGAGTTACCCTTAAAAGCTCATTTTCTTTTACGCCGTTTTCTAATTTTAAAAAAATTCAGTCGTAAAAGAGCACTACGCAACTAATTAAATTAATTAAAACTTATTAACAATGTTACGAGAGAGAAAAATAATAGAAAAAGAGTTAGAAAGTTCTTGAAAATATAAGAAAAAACGAATTAAGAAGTTTCACAAAGGTGCTAGATTGTTTTGTTACCGAAGAGAATAAATGGAAGTTTGTAGAACGTAGTGGCAATTTCTAGAATGTTCATAAGGGTATATAAACGGTACTTCTGTGTAGAGTGAGTTATTTTTAATCCTGCGCACGGGCCTGCTCATCTCATTTATTATTTCGATTTTTTGTGCCAATTAGTGTCAAGTGTGAACAACATCAGCCCCTCACGATGTCTCATAAAAAGCCAAATGTGTGGCAGTACTTTTCAAGAAAAAGTAAAGACGAAGCTGAATGTTTAACTTGTCATAAGATTTTGAAAAGTGCTGGTGGCTCAACGTCAGGCTTGAAGACACATGCAATTAAAGTTCATGCCATTGATTTTGAAGATGAAACCAGCATGGCCGTAACTACTACCTATGAGGTCACCGAGGTCCGGACCTCGGTAATTATTTCCTAAAAAAAAAAAAGAGACTGAACCGTGAAATATTGCTGCAGCTTTAATAAAAGTATTTTTGCTAACAGGTCCCTTTGTACAGTATTTAATTATAGACAAGGGTTTTGTGTTTAGTGTATAGCTTGGGTTGTGTTTGTAGATGTCATTTTGGTCTGAATTTTGCTCGTCCCGCCGCACTCGAAAAAAATCTGGACCTCACTAATTTCTAAACCCTAGTTACGGCCCTGGAAACCAGTGCTTCTTTTTGCAAGAGACAACGAACTTTGGAGCAGTTCATTCCTAAAAAATCTGTTGATGAAGCTATTGCAAAAATGGCATGCAAGGATGGTTTTAGTTTTAGACAAATTGCTTTAAGTGAATTTATCCAAAGTAATTTGGCGAAAAATGTGTACGATAAGAGGCCGCCGACTTCACTAAAGGGAGTGAAATTTTCGGTTCTGAATTATTATGAAGCCAAGAAAACAGAATTAACCGCATACTTTTCAGGCCAAATTAAAGCTGGATTTCGTTACTCAATTTCACTTGACGAGTATACATCTTCCCAGAATCGTCGGTTCATGAATATCAATGTACACGATGTGAAAAAACATTGGTCTCTAGGTTTAGTGAGCATTCAAGGATCATTAAATAGCAAGAGAATCACAGAAGTCGTAAAGAAGCGATTAAATGAATTTGGATTAAATTTGAACCGCGATATTGTCGGTGTTACATCAGATGGCGCTTCTGTTATGGTCAAATTTGGTAAAGAAAATGGATTCATTTATCAATTGTGTCTCGCTCATGTAATTCATCTGAGTGTGTGCGATATTTTGTACAAAAAGGATCAACTTGAAGAGGATACTGAAGAAGAAACTGCTACGGAGGAGGAAGAAGAAAATACTCAAGAAATCATTGAAGATTGGGACGATTATGATACACCTTTAGACACAGCCTTTGAGTCTGCTGAAACAAATGATGATCATATCAGTATTCCAGATATTCATAGGAGTTTTGGTGAGATAATTTCAAAAGTCAGAAAAATTTACAAAATCTTTAGAAAATCGCCATTGAAAAATGATTATCTACAAGAAATTGTTAAGGCTGATTCGAAGGGAAAAGAGCTGAAACTTGTGCTAGATACCCCGACAAGATGGAACAGTATGATTGCAATGATTTCGAGATTCAGAGAACTGAAAAATTGCATTCCTCGTGCTCTGAGAGTTTGTGGAGTTGCTGAAGTGATAACCGACGACGAATGGAGATCTTTGGGTACTCTCTTAGTTGTACTTCGTCCCTTCGAAATAGCTATCAAAGGACTTTCCTCGGAGGACGCTTCATTGTTGAAAGGAGAAAATTCTATGAAATTCATTTTGAAAGAATTGGAGAATCACAATTCTGTCTTGGCTACAAAATTGAAGAAAAATTTGATCGAACGATACTCTTCACGAAGGATGAATGACATTATTGGACTAATAAGTTATCTTGAAGATCCTGAAGTATTGAAAAGGGCTGATTTCAAAGAACCCTTCTTGTTGCCAAATCATAAAACCATAAAGAGACTAGCGGAAACAACATTCAACAGGCTATTCCCATCAGATGAAGAGGCGGAAAGACAAGAAGAAGAAAGTGGTGAAGATGACATTTTAGTTTCAGATTCTGTAGTCAGTGATCCAATGCTTCAGAGATACCTCACTGAAGTGGCCAGCAAGAATAAGAAACCTAAAGTTTCTCCCTCTGCTACCTTCGATTTAGCCAAGGAATTGAAGCTGTATGAAGCAACAGGGAAGCGGACTGAGCGTTTGGAACAACTTTACCGGAGCTTATCAACAATAAGAGCAACGAGCGTCGAATCTGAAAGGGCATTTTCGTCTGCAGGCTACTTCGTTTCAAAGATTCGTTCTCAATTGTCACCAAAAACATTAGATGCTTTGTGTTTTTTAAGATCATACTTCTCGAGTGCCAAGAAGTGAATAAAAATGTCTCCAAAGCAGTAGCTGAATATGTGATGTGTATTTTGGCTATTAAACGTAAGTCTTGATATTATTTTATATTATTCCTATTTTGTTGAACATATGCATAAAAAATTCGTCTTAAAAGCCAAGGATCCAAAGATTGTCAGCAATAGTTTATATTCCAACTGAATATAGTCAGCCATCAACAGTATAATCATATTTTATTTCCATAATTACTCATGACTACTCTGTCATAGTAAATAACCTTATTATGACTTAGGTAGTAGTGGTAATTCTGAGTGGCGGCCTCTAGCCACATACGTTAAACCTATCAGTGCGTCTAAGACCAGACTCTTCTGTTTCTGTCAATTCATTGTTAGTTTAAGGTATTTTGCTCTTTGTCTTTCTAGGTCTAGGGCATTAAAATAAATATTTGAGTTTGTGTTTAGCATTTCATATGAATTTCTCTCCTCTCCCTTAACCCATCCCCGCGTTCATTTTAGCCCCCTCTCTCCCTTTCCTCCTCCTTTCGTAATTCGCCACCCAACCTCGTTTCCTTCGACATAGCAACGCTTACCTCCATCCTCATTGCACTTCCTTCATTAAAC
>JAJOZX010003561.1:0-22500 GCA_023014485.1 Bathynomus jamesi | reverse complement strand
AACTTTGTGTGGAGCCCAACTTTTATCTTGATCTCCTAATTTAATTCCAAAATAAGCATGATAAGCTCTCTTAATGAAGGTCGTTACATTTGTCCTTTGTTTTACAACATACCGACCACAAATATAACAAAATATGTCTGGACTACGGGTACATCCTCTAGAAGCCATTATTAAAATTTTAAAGACGTAATGTTAGAATTATCTATCTGAAAAATATGAAAAAAACGAAATTAATTAAAGATAAAAAAGGTAAAAAATTACAAAACGCCCCCAAATTGTTTTGCTAATAACTTTAAAACTGTGGGTGATAGAAAAAACTGGTAGCATTTTTTAATTCAGCGCAGCGAACTGGTTCAGAATCACAATTCAAAATAAAGAAATCGATTTTCATGTAGACCGGTGTAATTAATTAGTTTTAAATTGATAATTATTTAGTTTTGTAAAAATTGGTCGTTGCCAATGTACAGGCAGTTTTTACATAGTGGAGCCACCTCGATGGGCCGAAGTGGCCCCTAGTGTGCCCACTATAAAAATTTCTTTTGTTCTTGTGCTTCGGAACCCAAGTAAAATTGTAGGTCCCCTCCGCCACCACGGAGGACATGCACAATACACAATTACGAACACAGTTAGGTAGACCAGCCATGAGTGGATCCTAGAGTCTTTGTTGGTCTGAAACATTATAACACTATATATATGTGTGTGTATATATACACTGTGTATATATATATATATATATATATATATATATATATATATATATATATAAGCTTATAATATAATATAATATAAGTTTTATATATATAATATAATATATATATATATATAATTACAGGCCTATTGCTGTCGCTTCCTGCTTCTCGAAACTACTAGAAAAACTCTTGTTACTCCGATTAAATGATTTCCTATGGACATCTCCTAATCAGTTTGGCTTTAAAAGGTCCCACTCAACTGACCTGTGTATCTATGTACTTAAAGAAACAATATCTAAATACCTTGACAGTAATTCAACCATTTATAGCTGTTTCTTTGATATAAGTAAGGCATATGATAGGGTGAACCACAATATTTTATTTGCAAAACTAGAAGACAGGAAAGTTCCCATGTACATATTAAATTTATTGAAATTTTGGTATTCCCACCAATCTTTCACTGTTAGGTGGGGCAATGTACTATCCGAGTGTTTTGGCTCCTCTTGCGGGGTGAGACAAGGCTCCTTGCTCTCCCCGATGCTGTTTAATGTGTATATTGACAGATTAATTGCTTCACTTAATGAGGCAACAGTGGGATGTTGTATAGATAACACAAGGATAAATAACTTAGTTTATGCCGATGATATGGTAATAAGTCCCTCTGTTAAAGGTCTGGATCGGCTACTAAATGTCTGCGAAGTGTATTCGCAGAAACATGATATTCTTTTTAATGTTACAAAAACTAAGGTTATGCAGTTTCATCCTAAAAGCTGTAATGAGCCAGCTGATATAAGGTTTAAAATGAATGGTGAAGTAATTGAGGAAGTACAAGAGTTTAAGTATTTGGGTCAAACTATTACCAGCTCCTTGAGTGATGACTCGGCTATAAGAAAACAATCTCGAAGCCTGTGTGTTAAAGCGAATATGACCATAAGGAACTTTCGTTTCTGTACAAGTGAAGCTAAAGAGACACTCTTTCGTACTTTCTGCAGTAATATATACGGTCAGCAACTCTGGGTGAATTATAAAAAAGGTTCTGGCAGAACCCTAAATTTGCTGTACAACAGGTCTTTTAGACTCTTACATAAATTACCCCCGAGATGCTCAGCTTCGCAAATGTTTGCTACCCGCAATGTCCCGAGCTTCCCGGAGGTAACAAGACGTGCTCAACACAGTCTAATGCAAAGAATTAAAAAATCAACCAACCCGATCATCCAAGCTATCCATGAGTCCTGCTATTTATCCTCTAAGCTATGGACTTCTTGGTACGAAAACGTCTGTCTGTAGCTCCACTTAACTTCGACAGTGCAGTATTATTTCTAATCAATTGTATATATTTCTATCCTTATTATATGAACTGTCATTGTATTAATAATATTTGTCATATGGACTATAGTCTGCCAATAAACCTTTTCATTTTCATTTTCATTTTTCATTTTCATATATATATATATATATATATATATATATATATATATATATATAATATATATATATACAGGGGTTAGACAAAATAATATGAACACCCGCCGATTTCACCGGTTATCTTTACGGATTGCTCAGACACAAAGTAAACGGTCAAATGACTGGCAAACCTATTTAAATGCGTAACAGAGAGTGTATACGTCATGTTATAACCCTCACATTGTGTTTACAGATCTGAGTGAATTATGAATTAGCAGTTATGAAAGACCTGTCAGACTTCCAAAGAGGGCAAATTGTCGGAGCGCGGATGGCTGGTGCATCGGTGACGAAAACCGTTCAGATGTTCAATTTATCCAGAGGAACTGTCTCTATGGTTATGTCTGCATACCAAAACCATGGAAAGACAAGCACCGACAAATGCAATAGTGGACGCAAGAAGAAGCTGTGTGATCGAGACCGCCGGGTGCTAAAGCGCATTGTGACAAAGAACCATAAGACCACAGCTCCAAAAGTGACTGCAGAGCTTAACCAGCATCTTGCAAGCCCGGTATCGACCAGAACTGTACGTCGCGAGCTCCATGGAGCTGGATACCATGGGAGGGCTGCAATTGCCAAACCCTTCCTTTCGCACATCAACATTGAGCGGCGCAGAAAATGGTGTAATGACCATAAGAATTGGTTAATGGACCGGTGGAAGAATGTAGTCTACTCTGACGAATCCTTCTTTACGCTATTTCCATGTTCCGGTCGAGTTTACGTCTGGAGACAGCCTAAAGATGCTTATGACCCCGACTGCCTGACCCCAACCGTTAAGCATGGAGGCGGATCTGTGATGGTTTGGGCAGCAATATCGTGGAATACTCTTGGCCCAGCTGTAGTACTGCATGGTAGGGTTAACGCCCAGGTCTATCTGTCAATATTGGCTGACCAGGTCCATCCCATGGTCCAAACGCTGTTTCCCAATGGCGGCGCCGTCTTCCAGGATGATAATGCACCAATTCACACACCGCTGGGGTCGTTAAAAACTGGTTTGAAGAGCATGTTAGTGAAGTAGAACGTTTGGATTGGCCTCCACAATCCCCGGATCTTAACATTATCGAGCATCTGTGGTGTCAGTTGGAGCAGCAGGTCAGAAGCCGATTCCCACCGCCGGCGTCTTTGGAGGAACTGGAGCAGGGTTTGCGCGAAGAATGGCTCAGGATTCCTCTAGCCACTGTCCAAAAGCTGTATGAATCAATTCCCCGACGCATTGCAGCTGTTATTGCCGCTAAAGGAGGATCAACTCCATATTAAGAATAAAAACCGCCATTTATCAAGGTGGTCATATTATTTTGTCTAACCCCTGTATGTATATATATATAATATATTCGGTAATTATTCGTTTTTGACCCAGTCTCTTTTTATAATCAGAGCAAACTTTTCAGGTCAATTTTGAGGTGTTCTGCATGAATCTGCCATCCGTTTCCTGTGCAAATGCGTAGTTTTCGAGATATCATCATCTTGAAAACTACGCATTTGCACAGGAAACGGATGGCAGTTTCGTACAAAACACCTCAAAATTAACCAGAAAAGTTTGCATTCGTCATTTTCGTTTAAACTAACGAATTTAAACGAAAATATCATGACTTAACCCAACCAATCAAGGGCGTACAGGTGACCTAACCGGTGTCACGTACTGAACTGTCCGCAAAACATTAGGACCGATCAATTTGTGATGCGTGATCTTTACGGGGGCTCCGCCCCCGTACCCCCGAGACCTAAATTATACAAATGATAATGTAATAACATGTGCCAACCTTGCATGGGTAGTCCGCTAAATTTCGCCTGCCCTTAAACTGAAACGACACACGTTTATTTTTAGGATTTTTTTTTACGGCACCTAAAGGCCTTCTGGTATTTTCTTAAAATACAAGCACTATTGCATTTAGGGCAGGTCACGGATGTCTTAATTATTCCGTGATTGAAAAAAAGGTCTAAACTCTTGTCTTCATCGAGGACAATATGGCGGATCACGTCTTCAAAATCAAATATGCATAACTGACACGTCATACTTGTAGTCACAAAAAAATTGAACTGACCAGACGAACATTTGCTAAAAATGATTTATTTGTAAAACAGGACAAACTGAATTACGCAGAAGTAGACAGAATCACCAAAAATAAGAAATATTCACCAAATAGTCGATAATATATATATATATATATATATATATTGAAAAAACACCAAAAATAGAAAATATATTTTAATAAAAAAACAAATTTTATACAAATTTGCACAAGATAATATACATATTTTCTTATTCAGTTTTGATTGGTTATTCATTATGTATTGCTATTATAGCTGGGTGTGACTGCGTCAAGAAACGAATAATAACCACATATATATATATATATATATATATATATATATATATATATATTCTATATATATATATAATATATATATATATATTCTAGTATATATAATATATATATATATATGTATAGAAACGACGTAAGTATAGAGGAGTGTTCTGCACACGAGGAAGAGAAATAACGAACAAATGAAAAATGAGGTAACCGCCTGGGAATCGAACCCAGGATCTTCCGATTGCCAGTCAGATATGCTATCCACTACACCACGGGCCTCGATCAGTCAGAAGTCGTAATTCTCCTACAAGGGCAGAAACCAATGCCTTGAGAGGGCACCCTCGCAAACCGTGAATATGTACATTTAACTGCAATGACCACTCAGTATATTAATGTATAGAAACGACGTAAGTATAGAGGAGTGTTCTGCACACGAGGAAGAGAAATAACGAACAAATGAAAAATGAGGTAACCGCCCTGGAATCGAACCCAGGATCTTCCGATTGCCGGTCAGATATGCTATCCACTACACCACGGGCCTCGATCAGTCAGAAGTCGTAATTCTCCTACATAGGGCAGAAACCAATGCCTTGAGAGGGCACCCTCGCAAATCGTGAATATGTACATTTAACTGCAATGACCACGCAGTATATTAATGTATAGAAACGACGTAAGTATAGAGGAGTGTTGTGCACACGAGGAAGAGAAATAACGAACAAATGAAAAATGAGGTAACCGCCCAGGAATCGAACCCAGGATCTTCCGATTGCCGGTCAGATATGCTATCCACTACACCACGGGCCGGGTTCGATTCCCGGGCGGTTACCTCATTATTAATTTGTTTGTTATTTCTCTTCCTCGTGTGCAGAACACTCCTCTATACTTACGTCGTTTCTATACATTAATATACTGCGTGGTCATTGCAGTTAAATGTACATATTCACGATTTGCGAGGGTGCCCTCTCAAGGCATTGGTTTCTGCTCTATGTAGGAGAATTACGACTTCTGACTGATCGAGGCCCGTGGTGTAGTGGATAGCATATCTGACCGGCAATCGGAAGATCCTGGGTTCGATTCCAGGGCGGTTACCTCATTTTTCATTTGTTCGTTATTTCTCTTCCTCGTGTGCAGAACACTCCTCTATAATTACGTCGTTTCTATACATTAATATACTGCGTGGTCATTGCAGTTAAATGTACATATTCACGATTTGCGAGGGTGCCCTCTCAAGGCATTGGTTTCTGCTCTATGTAGGAGAATTACGACTTCTGACTGATCGAGGCCCGTGGTATAGTGGATAGCATATCTGACCGGCAATCGGAAGATCCTGGGTTCGATTCCCGGGTGGTTACCTCATTTTTCATTTGTTCGTTATTTCTCTTCCTCGTGTGCAGAACACTCCTGTATACTTACGTCGTTTCTATACATTACTATACTGCGTGGTCATTGCAGTTAAATGTATATATATATATATATATATATATATATATATCATATGTTTCAGAGCAACAAAGACCCTAGGATCCACTCATGGCTGGTCTACTTAACTGTGTTCGTAATTGTGTATTGTGTATGTCCTCCGTGGTGGCGGAGGGGACCTACAATTTTACGTGGGTTCCGAACCACAAAGCCTTAATTTTACTACCTTAAACTATACCCAATCTATCAACATATGCGTCTAATCGATTTTTAAACATGTTTATAGACGTGCTACTAATTACTTCAACCGGCAAACTATTCCACCTATTTACTATTCTAGGCGTAAAAAGGTTTTTGGCAACTGCTGTCTCGAACCTTCTACTTGTCAACTTCCACCCGTTATTTCTAATCCTATTATATTGAGATATTTCGAAAAAGCTATCTCTATCTACGTTATCGAACCCATTCATAATTTTGAAAACCTGGATTAGATCACCCATTAACCTTCTAGTCTCGAGTGTAGTCAATTTTAACTCCTTAAGCCTTTCCCCGTACGACTTTGACCTAAGCGACGGAATCATCTTAGTTGCACGTCTTTGAGCTCTTTCGAGTTTGTCTATATCTTTTCGTATATGTGGATTCCAAAATTGGATCGCGTACTCTAAATGGGGTCTAACTAATGATTTATAAAGAGGAACTATAATATCGCGCGATTTGTACTCAAAATTCCAAGCTATAAAACCTAACACTTTGTTCGCTTTATTGACCGCTGCTGTACTTTGTTTCGCTCTTTTAAATCACCAGTGACTATAACTCCGAAATCTTTTTCCTGCTCTACGCTTGTTAATTCCCTCCCTGACATACTATACGCAAAATTACCGTTACGTGAACCTATATGTAAAATTTTGCACTTATCGACGTTAAATCTCATTTGCCATGTGACTGACCAATCAACGATTTTATTCAGATCTTCCTGGATTTTACCTCCATCTTCGTCATTAATCGCCCTACCGCCCAGCTTCGTGTCATCCACAAACTTTGAATCTGTACTGACTAGGTCGACACCTAAATCGTTAATATATATAAGAAAAAGCAAGGGGCCCAATACAGAACCCTCAGGAACGACACTCGCTACATTAGCCGAACACGACTCCGCTCCATCAACGACCACCCTCTGTTTCCTACCTCGCAACCACTCTTCTAGCCAATTTATTACTACAACCCTGATTCCATGAGCCTTAGTTTTTTTCAATGAGTCTTTTGTGCGGTACGGTGTCAAACGCTTTTTGAAAATCTAAATACACTACATCAACCGTCCGATGACTATCGTAACGGTCAACCACGCTTTGAAAAAATCCTAAAAGATTAGTTAAGTAAGATTTGTTTCTCCTAAAACCGTGCTGCGTATTTCTAAGTTATGCAATTCTAAGTGTTCGACTATACGATCCCTAATTATTGATTCCAGTAGCTTACCTACAACAGACGTTAAACTGAATAGCATATAATTTCCCGCCGCACTTTTTCCGCCTTTCTTAAAGATAGGTGTTACGTTTGCTAACTTGAAATTATCTGGTACGCACCCATCAGAAATAGACGCATTAAAAATCTTTGTTAGCTGCACAACAATGCTATCTTTTAATTTTTTTAGTTGTATGGGATATATGGAATCCGGCCGCGGTGATTTACGCATTTTCATTTTATCAATATAGCGCATTACCTCCCCTTTACTAACCACAATATTATCCAAAATATTACCATTATCAAGAGGTATTATGTCTATGACTGTAGGGATATTCGTTACATCTTCTTTAGTAAAAACTGATGTAAAACATTCGTTTAACAAGGTAGCCATTTCCTTGTTTTCAGAAACTAGCTCTCCGTTAACATTTTTCAACGGCCCCAAGACACTTTTTAATGAATTTCTATTGTTGACGTATTGAAAGAATCGCTTGGGGTTTTCTTTACCGTCATGAGCTATGGAGATTTCAAATTCGCGCTTGGACTTTTTTATTACACTTTTCGCTTCACGCCTTAGAGATATGTAGTTGTTTCGTAACCACAAATTGTTTTTATCGCACTTATGTAGCCTATAAGCCGTATCTCTACTCTTTATAATGTCTCCTACTCTAGAAATAAACCACAAGGGCTTGTTGTTTACTTTCGCACGCTTAATTTTGTACGGTACACATTCCTCATTTATAGTCCTCAATACTGTTTCGAACGTGGCCGGACAGATGACCGACGGACATTTGGCAGATGGACATTTCACCGACGGACATTTGACCGAACGGACATTGAGCCGACGGCTGATTCGCCGAATGGACGATTCGCCGAATGGACTGTCATTAATAAAAAAAACAAATATAATTTAAATACGAAAATTAGTTGTTAACTTTTATAATTTAAGTCTTGCGTTTGTGCCTTTATAGTTTAAGCTATTCTGAAACGTTTGTTCGTTTGTTGCCTTTTTTAAATCTTAGTAACTTATGTCTTAGGTTTTCGCACTTAAAATTCCAGTCATCCTGGAACTTTTACATTGTTCACTGTTCAGTAACCCACAATGCCTCTTCAATTTATTGATTCAGAGAAAGGCCATAAAAAGTTAGTACACCCTTGACGATTGGTTAGGTTAAGTCATGATATTTTCGTTAGTTTACTGTTAAAACATACGAAAATATTACGACTTAACCTAACCAATCGTCATTTTTTTAAATAATATTAATAATAGTTTCTCTAGACAAATTGTATCTGTAGACAAATTATTGTAGTTAAATTGTATCTGTAGACTAATTGCTGTATATAAATTGTTGTAGACAAATTGTTGTAGATGAATTGTATCTTTAGACAAATTGTTGTAGACAAATTCGCCGGACACCGTCAAAGTGAATTCCATGGTCTAAAACGAAAGTTTTAAATTATACAATATACACCCAGAAAGAGATATATATATATAGATAAACATTTTATATAGTATTATCGATATAAATTTATTTAAAAAAGGTATCTATGTTTTTACGTCAAGCGTCTATAACTGTCAATTTAACATAATTTAATATTTTAACAAAATAATTCAATAACATTTAATAATAACCTTTAATAACATGTGTGCGTATTTTGTCGTATAAATATTAATGACAGTCCGTTCGGCGAATCGTCCGTTCGGCGAATCGTCCGTTCGGCGAATCGTCCGTTCGGCGAATCGTCCGTTCGGCGAATCGTCCGTTCGGCGAAACGTCCGTCGGCAAAATGTCTGACGCAAAACGTCCGTCGGCGAATCGACCGGGTACCGTTTCGAACGATTACCACATTAGTTTTGCGTTGGAGTTCCCCATTATATTATGAATATATATATATAATATATATATATTATATATATATAATATATATATATATATACATATATATACATATATATATATATATATATATAAATATATGATGAATAAAACCACGAAGGAAAGGAAACACAAAAAGGTGCTCAAGCGCTTTCGTCTAATGACATCCTCAGGAACACTGAAGTACATAAAAGGTTACGGCCTATATATAGGTTACAGAAAGCAATAAATAACATACAGACACACAACATATATATATATATATATATATATATAATATATACATACATACATATCTACACACATATATATATATATATATATATATATGCAATAAACAGAGAAGTAAAAATAAAAATTAAAAATTAAAGGATTAACAAAGAGGCATACAGATTTGTAAGGAAAAATATCGATTTTTAGCACAAGATCAAATGAATTATAAAAATACAAATTTATACTGGAAATCTGCCCGGGTTTTAACACTGCCTTTTATAGTCAAGTTTCGATATATATAAAAATAAAATGAAGATTAAAAGTTAATAAAGTAGCATACAAGTTTACCAAAGATTTAGCGTCCTACCCTTTTTATCTAAATCTGTTTTGGAGGAATTCAAAACAGCAGGATCGAGTTGAAAAAGACCTTTGCTTATGTTGAAGTTATTTGAAAGTTGGATAATGGCAGACTCAAGAATATTTCTATTAACAATGTTGCTAGAGTGAAATAAAACCGAAGCATTATTCCAATCAATACAGTGGGATAACTCTGACAAATGGACAAAAAGAGCACTGGACAACTGTCCTGTTCTAACGAAATATTGATGCTGTTTTATACGTGTGTGCAAATCCTTTCCCGTCTGACCTATGTAAAAGGAATCACATTGTTTACACCCAATTTTATAGATAATGCCTGAATTATTGGTAGGGCTATTTTTTACTATGATATTTTTCACAATATTGTTATATGAAAATACTACATTAATATCCAAAAGTTTAAGTACATTAGCAATGCCTAAAAAGCCCGGGAAAAATGGAAGTAAGGGGTTGCCCATGGCCATCCCAAACACTTATTGATAATACTCGTTATTGAAAATGAATTTACAGTCTTTGATGCAAAGCTTAATAAGTTCCAAAACAATGTGTGAAGGTAGTGGCAGGTCATACTTATGTAATTCTTGGGAGAGAAAGTCAAGCATATCATCAATCGGCACTTTTGTAAACAATGAACAAACGTCAAAACTGATGAATCTATCGTTAGTTTCAGTACGTGCATTATTCAATTTTTCAGTAAGATCCATGGAATTTTTTACATGTGAATCAAAGATAGTTCCGAGAATGGGGGACAAGACTTTGACAAGCCATTTGGAGAGTTTATAAGTAATAGAGCCCACCGAGCTAATAATAGGGCGCATAGGGTTGCCAGGTTTGTGGGGTTTAAGTATGACCTGCCACTACCTTCACACATTGTTTTGGAACTTATTAAGCTTTGCATCAAAGACTGTAAATTCACTTTCAATAACGAGTATTATCAATAAGTGTTTGGGATGGCCATGGGCAACCTCTTATCGCCCCTCCTCTCCAATATTTATATGGAGTTTTTCGAAATTACTTACATTCCGAGAATCCTGGGGGTTGGCATCCCATGGTTGCGGTACGTCGACGATATTTTGTGTATCTGGCCCATAAATCGTGACCTGGATAACTTCCTCCTTCAGTTAAATGATCAAGTCCCCTCCATTAAGTTTACTTTAGAAGTGGAACAAGACAATTCAATCCCATTTTTGGATGTGCGTGTACATAGGGAAAGCCCAGGTTTTAAGTTTAGTATCTATCGGAAAACAACAAACAATTTGTCCTACGTACACTTTTACTCGGGACATGACACCCCCACTAAGAAGGCCATTTTTTCATCAATGTTTCTCCGCGCCCTTAGGATCGCCAGTCCGGAATACATCGATGCCGAATTGGAAAAAATCAACGGTATTGGAAGTGATCTGTGTTATCCATCTGCGTTTATGGAATCTTGTCTCAACAAGGCAAAACGAACTTTCTATCGTGTCAATAATAACACTCGTACTTTGTCAAAAAATATTTTAGTACTTCCACTTTTCTCGGGCTTTTTAGGCATTGCTAATGTACTTAAACTTTTGGATATTAATGTAGTATTTTCATACAACAATATTGTGAAAAATATCATAGTAAAAAATAGCCCTACCAATAATTCAGGCATTATCTATAAAATTGGGTGTAAACAATGTGATTCCTTTTACATAGGTCAGACGGGAAAGGATTTGCACACACGTATAAAACAGCATCAATATTCCGTTAGAACAGAACAGTTGTCCAGTGCTCTTTTCGTCCATTTGTCAGAGTTATCCCACTGTATTGATTGGAATAATGCTTCGGTTTTATTTCACTCTAGCAACATTGTTAATAGAAATATTCTTGAGTCTGCCATTATCCAACTTTCAAATAACTTCAACATAAGCAAAGGTCTTTTTCAACTCGATCCTGTTGTTTTGAATTCCTTCAAAACAGATTTAGATAAAAAGGGTAGGACGCTAAATCTTTGGTAAACTTGTATGCTACTTTATTAACTTTTAATCTTCATTTTATTTTTATATATATCGAAACTTCACTATAAAAGGCAAAGTGTTAAAACCCAGGCAGATTTCCAGTATAAATTTGTATTTTTATAATTCATTTGATCTTGTGCTAAAAATCGATATTTTTCCTTACAAATCTGTATGCCACTTTGTTAATCCTTTAATTTTTAATTTTTATTTTTACTTCTCTGTTTATTGCATATATATATATATATATATAAATATATATATATATATATGTGTGTGTGTGTGTGTGTAGATATGTATGTATGTATATATATATATGTTTGTGTGTATGTATGTTAGTTATTTATTTTTTTTTTTTTCTTTCTGTAACCTATATATAGGCCGTAAACTTTTATGTACTTCAGTGTTCCTGAGCATGTCATTAGACGAAAGCGCTTGAGCACCTTTTTGTGTTTCCTTTCGTTCGTGGTTTTATTCATCATAAATATTTTTCACGTGTTACTTTCGTCAAATAATTTTAATATATATATATATATATATATATATATATATATATATATATATATATATAATAATAATAATGTTATAATGTTTCAGACCAACAAAGACCTAGGATCCATTCATGGCTGGTCTACCTAACTGTGTTCGTAATCGTGTATTGTGTATGTCCTCCGTGGTGGCGGAGGGGACCTACAATTTTACGTGGGTTCCGAACCACAAGAACATAAGAAATTTATGTAAAAACCGCCGGTAAATTGGCAACGACCAATTTTTACGAAACTAAATAATTATCAATTTAAAACCAATTAATTATCGATTTAAAACTAAAGATAGAATCTCTGGATCCAGAGGATCTAGTCATAATAGACTACTATCCACAAATATGTTACACTCTATATCTATTTATAAAGGACATGCAAATATATCAGATCCAAAGAATCTAGTCAATTTCATTACTCTATCCATCAAGTCACGGTCCATATCGATTGCGGACCAAGTCAAAATTTACAATCATATTCATTACAATATATACACTTACGAGAAAAAGTGTAGGTGTGGCTGTAAAGACTGTACAGTAATGTAGAAATGTGTGTGCACCCATTTTGGGTCTCCCATTTAAAGGTCTTTGTGGGGCAAGTGAAGATCATGAGTTTTTCAATACCTCACAGTACTATGGGGGGCACCGCTCGGCAGAGGAATCTCTTTAAATGGGGTGTGTAAGGACAGAGAGTATCCCCTAACCCAAGACGCTGCCTCCCTATATCCCACAACACTTGTGTTGAGCTGTGGGATCTATCCCCAGAAAGCCTTAATTTTACTACCTTAAACTATACCCTTTCTGTCAACATATGCGTCTAATCGATTTTTAAACATGTTTATAGACGTGCTACTAATTACTTCTACCGGCAAACTATTCCAGCTATTTACTATTCTATGCGTAAAAAAGTTTTTCGCAACTGCTGTCTCGAACCTTCTACTTGTCAAGTTACACCCGTTATTTCTAGTCCTATTATATTGAGATATTTCGAAAAAGCTATCTCTATCTACGTTATCGAACCCATTCATAATTTTGAAAACCTGGATTAGATCACCCCCTTAACCTCCTAGTCTCGAATGTTGTCAATTTTATCTCCTTAAGCCTATCCTCGTACGACTTTGACCTAAGCGACGGAATCATCTTAGTTGCTCGTCTTTGAACTCTTTCGATTTTGTCTATATCTTTGCGCATATGCGGATTCCAAAATTGGACCGCGTACTCCAAATGGGGTCTAACTAATGATTTATAAAGTGGAACTATAATATCGCGCGATTTGTACTCAAAATTTCGAGCTATAAAACCTAACACTTTGTTCGCCTTATTGACCGCTGCTGTACTTTGTTTCGCTACTTTTAAATCACCCGTGACTATAACTCCTAAATCTTTTTCCTGCTCTACGCTTGTTAAATCTTTCCCTGACATACTATACGCAAAATTACCGTTACGCGAACCTATATGCAAAATTTTGCACTTATCAACGTTAAATCTCATTTGCCATGTGACTGACCAATCAACGATTTTATTCAGATCTTCCTGAATTTTACCTCTATCTTCGTCATTAATGCCCTACCACCCAGCTTCGTGTCATCCGCAAACTTTGAAACTGTACTGACTAGGCCGACATCTAAATCGTTAATATATATAAGAAAAAGCAAGGGGCCCAATACAGAACCCTGAGGAACGACACTCGCTACATTAGCCCAACACGACTCCGCTCCATCAACGACCACCCTCTGTTTCCTGCCTCGCAACCACTCTTCTAGCCAATTATTACTACACCCTGATTCCATGAGCCTTAGTTTTTTCAATGAGTCGTTTGTGCGGCACGGTATCAAACGCTTTTTGAAAATCTAAATACACTACATCAACCGCCCGATGTCTATCGTAAACGTCAACCACGCTTTGGAAAAATTCTAAAAGATTAGTTAAGCAAGATTTGTTTCGCCTAAATCCGTGCTGCGTATTTGTAACTAGCTTATGGAATTCTAAGTGTTCGAATATACGATCCCTAATTATTGATTCCAGTAGCTTACCTACAACAGACGTTAAACTGATTGGTCTATAATTTCCCGCCGCACCTTTATCGCCTTTCTTAAAGATAGGTGTTACGTTTGCTAACTTGAAATTATCTGGTACGCACCCCTCAGAAATAGACGCATTAAAAATCTTTGTTAGCGGCACAACAATGCTATCTTTTAATTCTTTTAGTTGTATGGGATATATGGAATCCGGCCCCGGTGATTTACGCGTTTTCATTTTATCAATATAGCGCGTTACCTCCCCTTCACTAACCACTATATTATCCAAAATATTAGCATTATCAAACGGTATTATGTCCGTGACCGTAGGGATATTTGTTACATCTTCTATAGTAAAAACTGACGTAAAAAATTCGTTTAGCAAGGTAGCCATTTCCTGTTTCAGAAACTAGATCTCCGTTTAGATTTTTCAAAGGCCCCAAGACGCTTTTTACTGGATTTATTATGACGTATTGAAAGAATCGCTTGGGGTTTCTTTACCGTCACGAGCTATGGAGATTTCAAATTCCCGTTTTGACTTTTTTATTACACTTTTCGCTTCACGCCTTAGAGATATGTAGTTGTTTCGTAACCACAAATTGTCTTTATCGCACTTATGTAGCCTATAAGCCCTATCTCTACTCTTTATAATGCCTCCTACTCTAGAAGTAAACCACAATGGCTTGTTGTTTACTTTCGCACGCTTAATTTTGTACAGTACACATTCCTCATTTATAGTCCTAAATACTGTTTCGAACGATTCCCACATTAGTTTTGCGTTGGAGTTCCCCAGCACGTTTTCCCAATTGACGTGTGACAATTTATTTCGAAATTTACTAAAGTCTGCGTGCTGGAAGTTAGGAATTTTCGTCGAGTTAGCTGGTTTCGGTGATACTTTACTGAGAGGACAAACTCTACCATATTGTGATCGCTATTGCCCAACGGTTCTATTATTTGAAGATCAGTAATTAGCCTATCATCCGTAGTTATTACTAAACCTAAAATACTGTCCAACCTCGTAGGTTCCCCAACCTTTTGAATAAGAAAGCTGTCCTCGAGAAAATTAACTAAACGATTACCTTCTGCGTCTCCCTGCATTGTATCGTAATTTACGCTAGCGCAATTAAAGTCACCCATAACTAAAGCCTGCTCACTACCGATTATTCGCTTCAGTTCACGATATAACGCTTCGTCCGTATCAGCTGTTTGATTAGGGGGCCTATATATAAACGCAACAACAAGTTTGAAATCGTTCAATTTAAGTTCTGCTATAGTCGAATCTATCGGTTCTGGAATTGTGTGCTTTACTTCTATAACGTTCGCTATATTATCTTCGATATACAACTTAACACCGCCTCCTCGCCTACCGACAGTACTCTGTTTTTAACAAAAAGTCTATAACCTTTAATTTGATACTCCCCTACAAAGTCACGAGTTTCAGTGCTAAGCCACGTTTCATTTATCGCAATTATATCATAGTCTTTACAAGCAATTAAAGAAAAAAATTCGTTTATTTTATTTCGTAGGCTACGAGCATTTAAGGATAGAACCTTCAAATTGTTTGTAATTGCGACAACTTCGCGAGCGCAGTGGAAATTTATGGAATTTACGCTGGGACCGTTCGAGTTACGGCAGCCTGAAAAGAAGAGACAGTCTTATGAAATAGTCTTCCTAAACGCGCAGCTCCTACGTCATTAAGATGAAGTCCATCTCCGAGGAACAAGTCCCTCCTGCCGCAGAAACTGTTCCAAAAATTCTCAAAATGCACTCCTTCCTGTTGGCAAAGAGACTTTAGGTTATTGTTAATATAGGTCGCCTTGTTGTAGAAATCGTTACGATGGATAATTCGAGGAAGTATACCTGTTAAAACAATCTTATTAGTTTTTCCTTTAATCGCTCTATTAAGTCCCTGTACCTAGCCAGCAGTTCTTCCGATCTAGAATTTAAAACGTTATTAGTACCGACATGAATAACATACGTGTGTCCTCGGAGGTACCATCTGTAAATTGGTCAACACTATTAGTTATATCCTCCACCCTTGCACCAGGTAGCAGTAACGGCGCCTACGACGAGGGTTTCTCCCACAGAATTCCTCGAGCTGTCCTCGGACAATGGAATCGCCAACGAGTCGTATTTCCGGTTCATCATCATCTTCAAAACCTAAAACAGAAAACTTATTGTTTGTTATTACTGGTAGACATGTCTTAGGTTTTCTCAATGGGGCTCCATTACGCACTCGAACGAAGGGTTGGGAACTAGGAGAAGTGAGAGGGCTATTAATACTATTTATATTATTAATAGAAACTGAGGCAGGAGGGGTCGCAACTGGAGTCTCAAGGGATTCTAATTTTGCCGTCAGGAGCATCACCTTTCTTCAAGGCTTACTCTGGCCTCCTTCTCACGTTCTAACTCGTTCCTCAGCACTTTTAAGTTTGAGCACCACCTGCAAAACTAACTGTTCATTATTATTAGCCATTGTAAACGCGTAAGCGGCAAATTTCCCTTCACAGCGACTGCAAGTACTTGACGGGGGTGCCATGCTTTTAATTAGTTAAATAACAAAAAAAAAACAAAAAAAAAAATACGAGCGTTTGGAAATTAATAAATTACAATGTAGGTCTACCGCGTTTTTGAAACGCAGAAACAGGTTCTTGTAACACAAATTTATACTAAATGCATATAGAATTAAACTACCGACAAAAGATCTGTAAAAGAAGAGTATTTGTAACACTTATCTGTCCGCGATTTGACCCGACTTTTTTCCCTTTTCTTCACACGGTGCGGGACAACACTCTACCTGACCTCTCGAAGGAAGGAAAAATGAACTTATGTCAGCACGTTTTTTGATAGATTTGAAAAACAACACGGCAAGCCACGTTGATCAAATAATATAGTATTGAATAACGACAATAAATGAAATATATTCGTTAATGAATGATTAATAGCACGAAGTAATTTAGTTATGAATGCACCGAACACTATTTTTTTAAAACACTTCAACGAAAACCACTTATATATATATATAGATATATATATAATATATATAAAATATATATTATAATATATAATTATATATATATATATTATATATAAAATAATATATATAATATAATATATATATATATATTATATATATATATATTATAAATATATATTATAAATATATATATATATATATTATAAATATATATATATATATTATAAATATGTGTGTGTGGTTAGAGTCGCTGACTACGAATCCATCGGCCCCGGGTTCGAGACCCGACGGCAGCCGGTGCACAGCAAAACCCAGCTGTTCATCCTTCCACACAATAAAGAAAGTGGTTGGTAGATAAATGGGTACCCTATTGGCCTAGTGGTTAAGACGCTGGGCTGCTGATGGGGCGTCGTTCGGATTCCACGTTAAACTGTAGGTCTAAGGTGGAGTGGAAAGCTTGACCTACGTCAGAATGAACAATTCGGGCGGAAGCTAACCAAAGGTTAAATAGCAAAGGTTATGTATATATTTTAAATATATATATATATATATATATATTTTTTTTTTAAATATATATATATATTACACATATATATATATGTTAACCCCTCCGTTTATGGCCCTGGGGTTGTTTGGAGTCGACGGGGTTTCTGGTTAGGAGGCAGTAACGGATGTTTCTTCTGTAACATTCTATTTCTTTTTTCTCGCTATATGGTCGACATTTGTTAATTCTTCTCTTTCTATAATACTCTGATACTTTCTCTGATACTAAAATTATCGACTTTTCTTTTATAACTTATCGACTTTACTAAGTTCTTCTGAAGAGAGCCCAACTCGAAAGGGAAAATAAAAAGTTTCTCTTATTGTAATTTACTTCTAAAAAATGTACAGGTAGTGCTCTGTATTTACAGGGGTAGAGGTTCGACCTCTTTCGACCATGGCTCAGGCCGGAAACTAAAAATATAAGGAGGGAAAGGGCCTCTGCCCCCTCCTCGCAGCGAGGCTGCTAACAAGGGAGTCTCTTAGTAGTGACCAAAGAAAAATGAAGTAATGAAGTGAAGTAATTTTACAATTACATGTATCACATAAGTCTAAATGTTGGGGGAATGCAGTTGAAGGTTAAGTTTCCCCCTTTAAACACATGATCATATGTTTGAAAGATTCCAAATAAAAATTTAAAAAATAAAAATAAAAACTAATCGTATTTTCGCCGAGTATACATTCTGAAGGCGATATACTTTCGGAGTAGTACATTAAGTACAATCTAAGTACATGACTGAGTACATTGTAATTTTGGTTTATTACAATTATGATAATGATTACCAATTAATTCATATTCGCTTATTATCGTTAATTATCGTTATTAAAGTATATTACATTATATTAAATTATTACATTTAATTACAATTTTATTAAAGTACATTACGTCGTTTACAATTCGTACAGTGTTTTTATATTTATATATGGTTATTATATATGGTTATTAGTACAACACAAAATACATGGGCACATACGAGATAATTATACACAACATGACACACATGATTATACGTTATAATTTGAAATCAGAGGGAAAGGAGGTCTCTCGTTTTCAGATGTTCGATTTATGCTGATTGGCGGAATTCGACCACTCGCCTAAGCATTTATGAATATCTTGCGAGGGGTGAACGCACTTAAAATAAAAAAGTAAAAAAAAATACATGTGAACGTATTTACATGTACGTAACACAATAGTTTGTGTGCGTAATACAGACACGCGTAAAATATGGACTGATAGGTTGATAGGCATAAGTAGACAATAGGTAGGACACAACATATAAATAATGACGTATAGAGAATGAAGTTTTATTATTATTATTATTAAAGAATTTACCATACATGGAACATGAAAGATATCCACATACCAAATGGGTGTTTCAGTATTCGCGGTATCGAAAACGTGAAGAGAATTAAGTTACTTTATGATGTCATAGTTATTCACATTATGTTATACGTACAGTATAAGTCATTATTAGAAAAGATGAATTAGAGAAATACAATAATGAATAAAGAAGTACAAATCGAAATTCTATCCAAAACTCGCTTAGTCGAATTTGGTTTCTAACTTAAAAATGAACATTCAAGCATAAAAACATACAAGCAGAAGTACTGCATGAAGACAATGAATCCATATAATGATGGTATAGGAATTGTTCATTGTTCATTTTTACATATATATATATATATATATATATATATATATATTATAAATATATATATATATATATATATATTATAAATATATATAGTGTGTTTTGCTGTTGTGGCGGTTACAAGTGTTTCGATCGAAGTCCGAATAAAAGCGATATTACAGTAAAAATCCTGCAGTTAATCAGTTTTAAACGGTGCCGATATTGTGAGTTAATTGATAGTGCATAGCGGTATTTCTCTTTTAAAAAAGTAAAAATCGCGGCGTATACCAAAAAAAGTGAATAAAATCAAAGTGAATTAATATATACAGCATTTGTTTTGTTATTTTCCGAGTCTCTTTGTGAGGAAAGTTTGTTTTTTTGAAGTGCCCGCAAATATCCCCCCATTATCCCCCGCAGCCACAGTCGAGAGGACCAATCAGTGAGAAGTATACAGCGTGCCACATCCCCTACCCTGGAGTAACGGAAAATTCTCTCCCTCACACAGCTTGAGTCATCCCCCACCCAATACCTCCCATAATACCCCCTTTTTGAGTCGCTTCACCAACATGGAAATTAATGCATACATACTGTACAACTCCGTGGTATCTGTAAAGCTGCAACAGCTGAGACAGAGGCGACGAGGTGCGATTTTTGTCAGCTACTTTTTGATTTTAAATGCCTAGAATGGGGAGATGAAAAAATCTCCCTTATAACGAACGCAAAGCAGTTTAATGGAATAAGATTTTTCTGCGAGAACTGCTCGACCGAATTAAACTCTTTTACGGTATTTAAAGCAGAAAGAGACTACGAGAAGAGAATGAAAGAGGAAAGTGGAAACAAAGAACAGTGGAAAACGGAAGAAACGGAGAAAGGCGAAATAGAAAGAATTCAAATTCAAATACCGACACAAAATGAGGCCGAAAACACACAGGCGACAAAGAGTGTAAAGACAACACACAGCATAAGGGCAACGAAGGACACAAACACAACTAGCACAAATAACACAAATAGGACAAGACAAGAGGGAAGTCAAGTAAACGAAGTAAAACTGTCCCCCACTAAGGAGCAAAAAACAAAAGCCAAGAGTAAATATGGGGAAGGAATTATATGCAGGTATTATATAAAAGATAATTGCAGATTTAAAAGAGGACAATGTATATATGAACATCCCCCAATATGCAATTTCTTCTATAATAATGGTCATTGTAAATTTGGAGACGGATGTAAATTCTACCACCCGGACATTTGCAGAACTTACGCAAAATACGGAACCTGCAAATTCGGGAATAAATGCTACTATCAACATCTCCCGACGGACTCAACGAACAAATGAAAAAGTTTAAATGACAATAGGAATAAAAATAACAATAGGAACAACAATAGGAACACAATAAGCGAACAAGAAAATTTTTTCAACATCTCGGACACCTTACGAATGCTAAATGTCATCCACATGCAGTTGACATAGCTGGAAACCCCCGAGCCAAATCGCTACCGGGCAAGAAGCTACCAATACAAGTAGGAGGAAACGGATCTCTTTCGGAGGATCATAGAGCAACGAATCAAGCGATATCGAAGGAAAACGAACTTGAAATGCACAAGGGGCAACGAAAAACAGAGAGCATAAAAATTGTCCTGGCTAATATTCAAGGAATAAGACCAAACCAATCACTCAATAAGGTTTCGTACCTGAAAGGATTTATGGACGAAACAAGGGCGGACATCGCATGCCTCACAGAAACTCATCTTAAAGATTGCCAAGGAAATTGTGAAAACTGCGAACATTGTATTGATAAGAAAGAGATAAAATATAGAGGGCTTCAACTTACTAAGAGCGGATAGAACGACGAGACGGAAAGGGGCTGTGCTATATATGTACAGGAAGGTCATATGACAGAGACGATAATAAGTAAATCAAACAGCTATGTGGAACTCCTAGCAGTGGAAAATAGAAAAACTAAACTTGATAGTAGTCATCTATAGACTCCAAGCACCCCAACCGAAAAATTCTCGGAGGCCATTGATGACATTAGAAGCTAATAAAGGCCATAAACCCTCCATCCCCCAATATAATGATCTGCGGAGACTTTAACTTCCCATTTAAAAATAAAAAGGTGAATAGGAATATATATATTCACCAGGACAAGGGGGGCACAAGAGAAGATCAGGAACAAGCAAAAATGTTGATGGCTATCACAAACGAGTTCATGCTGACACAGGAGATAACAGAAAAATACCAGAAAAAATAACTGCCTGGATACTGGTATTCACGAATAAACACGAACTTGATTGCTGATATAAAAATAACCCCAACCATTATCTCAGACCACAACTAATCGAGATATCAACAAATATGATGGCAGCATTAGAATACAATACACATATGTGGAAAGAAGTAAATTCGGGGCCTTTAACTTAAACTCGAAGACTATAAATTGGGAAGCAATCAGATCGCACATGGCCCAAATAGAATGGAGAACAATTTTCGAGAATAAAACAACTGAAGAAATGCTAACAACCTTGGAGGAAAAAACGCTGAGAATTTTAGAAAAATATGCTCCGAAATCACAGCCAAAAGGAAAGAGGAACTGGCTAGAAAGGCAAAAGAGAAGACTATTCCGCAAAAGAAAGAGAGTGGAGGCGAAGTTAGGAAACTGCGGAGATAATGGCAGGAAAAAAAATAAAAGAAAAACTGGAGGGTATCGATAGGGAAATACAAGCCATGATTAAGACCATACAGAGAGGAAGAGGAAAAGGCGGTAGAAGCAATAAAGGAAAATCCAAAATACTTCTATAGCTATGCAAAAAGGAAAACGAAAACGCGCGCCGCTATTGGGCCTTAAGGACGGGAAATAATGAACTAACCGACGATCCAAAAGAAATATCTGATACATTGAGAGCTCAATATAAATCAGTTTCAGTCCCCAAAAAGTGACAAAGCGATACCTGACATAAATGCATTCTTGAAGAGGGAATTGCAAGGAGAGTATATAACAGACTTTGAGTTTAC